>BSBM01000229.1:28857500-28880000 GCA_027924585.1 Larix kaempferi | reverse complement strand
TCACAACACTATAAGATCCACTATGGAAATCATTTAGGAAATTTTCGACCCCCATATGGGGCTAATAATTAATGGTTTATAACTAGTACTGAGTCGTTCAGGTTGTTCATCATTGACTAGTCTTCTGCAATCGTTGACAAACCTATACACTGATGATGATGATTATGATATGAAGATGATGATGATCTTTGTCGTCATCATCACCATCATCATCATCATTAAAATCGTGAAGGTGATGATGCTGATGATGATGATGACAAATATGATGATGATGATGTTAATGAATATGTTGATGATGAAGATGATGATATGATGATGATGATAAGGAAGATGATGGGACGAAATTTCATTACGGAAGGTTGAAGAAATAAAATGATTATGATAGTTTGAAACATTGGGGACATAAATGGCATTGTCAATGGAATGATCCATCCTAAGGCTATCTGTTGCTTGGGTTTTCACCCAAGCTTGTGCAAATGGGAACGTACTAACTCCGTAGTAGCAGTTTCAATAAAACAATAAAAAAGCTAATGTAAACAATAAAAACTAATCCAACATGTGCATAATAAACTTGCAGTAAATAGTAAAAAATTCAGATCTTTCATGTAAAACAAATTTTATTCATAAAAGACAGATTTACATATGAAAGGTTACCTCAATGGTGAGGTTGGTTGAGCTTGAGCAGCTATAGGGACGAGTTTCTTCCAGTGTTCCAATGGTTCCTTCTCTTCTCCAAATGCAATGGGGGATTGGCCAAAAGGGCTCATTCAAATGGTGAACCTAAGCTCAAATGGTGGGATTAAGTTCTCAAGAATGAAATGGGCAGCATAAGGATAGGAAAGAATGTGGATGAATAATGGGGAGCCTCTATCACCTTTTTATAGCTTTTGGGTGATGGAGAATACAACCATGGTTTAAGGTAACCAATGGTATTGGTAAAAATGGTTTAGGGTTTATTTTCCTCTTTTCCCCTCTTTTTTCCTTTTTTGAATACATTTTTGAATTTTATTCCCTTTTAATTGTTTTTTGGGAATTTTGGACCCCTTTGGAGGGTTTTTGGTATTTTTTGAGGAAATTTAACTATTTTGAGGAGAAAAAGATGGATTTTGGTCTTTTTGGTGACTATTTGAAGTTTTAGAGGCTAAAATGGTAGGAAAAGTGGACAAATGGGTCATGTGACTAGGGAGATGAGCTAGTGAGCATTTTTTGGGTGTCAACAGATTGCCCCCTAATGTGTGAGGAAAGGAGCTCATCGTATGGCCGATAGACATCATAGTTTATTTGTATTTTTCCTAAGGTTTGGAGGAGATAACAGATTGATTGGAGACTGGACCAATGGTCCTGTACAAACTGCAAAAAATGAAAATACATGGCCTCAATAGTGAATGAGGAATAATCTCAATCTATGGATGAGGCAGGCATACCCATGCTCGTATCAAGACATACAAGTAACAATGAGGCCCAAAAAGGGGACCTGGACTATAAATGGAGAACTGTTGTGTACATCATAATGGTCCAGAGGGGACACAAAGCTTGGACATATTTATGTTCAATGCCATCGTTGATCTAAAGAATTGATACACTGGAAGAAAGCAACTGTAATTCTGAATGTGGTGTTAGAAGGGTTGATGAACTGCTGGATCTGAAGGTATCCAACATCTGGATTGATTCAATAACTATGAGTCAGAATCTCAAGGGTACACTGAACTGTATCTGAATTATGTATTCGAAGAAGTATACAACCGGGGTACTTCCGAACACTATTTCCAAGCGCAACTCGGATATCTATAGGAACATATTACTGGTTGTTCCTAAAGAAGACTCACCAATGTGCTAGAGTCAAGTGACATCCGAGGTCTTTGACTAATAACTAAAAGAACCAAGACATTGCACGAATCTCAATGATGCGATCAAGGTGTTGACGTCGAACATGTGAGAAACAATCATTTGGAGAGGCACTAGGGACTCCTTTCAAAATGATCCGTAGGATTTCACCACTAATGGTGATGAGTCCAAGGCACAACGACCTCTTGGTCTATCCTCTAGAATAGATTGGTTGGCGTCAACAGAGGGAGACGTGCAACTATTAAGGAAATCATGCTTCCTTAATAGGAGCATGAGGTGTACAACCAAAAGGTGATAGTACTGAGGGTGGGACCGACATATTGTGGGGATGGGGAATAACTAGGGTCATAGAGAAGGGGGGGACTCAAACTTCCTTTGTTCAGAGTATGATGACATGGATGACCTGGAAGCTAACTTTAGGTACGAGGATCATAGCTTAAGGGATCAGGGGTAAGTATTGCCATGGGAGAGACTCAGGGGGACAAACTGTTGTATGGTATCGGGGAATTATCAAGGTGACATTTCACAGAATACTCTGAACAAAGGAGACCAAATTGGGGAAGTTTCCATGATGGTGTGATTATATATGCTTTGTTGTGGCGCTGAGAGGAACCGTTGGGGCCTTCTTCATGGTTTAAGGAGCTCAAAGAAGGGATAGAAGTGTGCTCAAGAAATGGTATTGTCGTGTGGATTTGAACAAGCCCAGGACAGTTCATGCTCAAGGCTGCTTTCAAATTTAGAGAGTCTGAAAGTAGTAAGTAGACTCCAAGGGGGTTTTTTTTCGTGTGTTAGTCTCCAAGGCCCGAAAAAGCATAAAAGGATGCAATGAAGAACTCTACTAGCCGATGTGACTAGAGTATTCCTTTTTCGTAATTAGTCTACAAGGTCCGAAAAAGGGGTAAACGTATACTGGGTAGATGCCCTTTCAAATACTTTTAACGAGCATGAAAGGAAACAAGATTTCTTATCAATCTTTTCATTGTTTTACGAGTCAGAAAAGAGCTTAACAAAAACTCCCTTGGTGCCTTTTTCGTAAAGGAATTGTTCGGCCCGAAAAAGGGGTAAAATTATACCGAACACAAGTAATGGTGGGGCAAGGAGGAAGTGTTCAATCAAGGGATATTTATGCAGATTAAGAATAGTGGTAGGCGGGAACACTAATGGGGAATCCTTGCAAGTTTGATGAATGATAGAAAAACAAAGCCATACCTGTAGTATGGATGGAGTGGAGGGCTCATGTATAAGGTGTGGTGCATAATTCTGTAAAATTTGGCAGTGGCCGATGTGGCACGCAAATCGAGTCGACAAGGTGTGTGGACACAATGTTAACAGGTTTTTTGGTGAAAGCAAGAGACGATCTCAAGCATCATCACGAGTGCGGAAAACTATATCCGGCGATATAAAACTCATCAATAACGAACAACGGCCGATGTGGCACACAAGTCGGGGTGACAAGGGGTGTATGAAAAATGCTTGAAAAATATGGGGGTGAGAGTGAGAAATGATCTCAAGCATCATCACGAGCGTGGAAAACTGAATTCGGAAATATAAAACCCGTCAAGAACGGTTAACAGCCAATGTGGCACGTAAATCGGGGTGACGAGGGGCATATGAAAAATGCCTGAAATATTTGGTGGTGAGAGGGAAATGATCTCAAGCATCATCACCAGTGCAGAAAACTGAATCCGATGATATAAAATCATCAAAAAATGCAAAACGAATGATGTGGCACACAAATAGAGGTGGTGAGGGCCATATGAAAAATGCTTGAAAAAGGGGCCAGTGAAATCAAGAAATTGACTTGTCCATCATGAAGTTCTCGCTATGCTGAATCTAATGGTATCAACGGTTTGGAAAATGGACTTCGTATGATTCCGGGATGGTTGAATGAAAATGGGTCAAATGTCTATAAATAACAAGTGGACCCATAATGACATGTGTCATTTGCACTGTTGAGTTTGACAGGAGATTTGAGTTAGCCAGAGGTGTTTCATTATTTGCGGGAGAACTGACCATTGGATTCCCATTCCACAAGTTGCAGGTAACTCTATTATCCCTTAGCTTTAATTTTATTTAATTTTGGGGGGAAATTGGGTCCTCAGGAGCGGTGTACTGGTCACATGGGGTGATTGATGGTGTATATCGTGGCTTCCGAGGCCTTTCGTGCACTCTGGATTGCGTCTGTGGCCTCTACAACCACAATCTCGAATCGTGTCTGTGGCCTCCCACAGTGCGATCTGGATCGCAGCTGTGGGAGACAGAGTTGCGATACGGATTGCAGCTGTGGGAGACACAGTCGCGATCTAGATCGCGGCTATGGATTCCATAGCCGCGATCTAGATCGCGACTGTGTCTCCCACAGCTGCAATCCGTATCGCAACTCTGTCTCCCACAGCTGTGATCCAGATTGTACTGTGGCTCCCACAGCCACAATCTGGATCGCAACTCTAGCTCCCACAGCTGTGATCTGGAGCATTGCTGGGGGGAAGTGGTAGATTTATGTGATATAGTTTTGATGAAATTTCCTTGTGTGATTGGCAGGATGCTTAGGGTGTCAAGGGCATCCTGGAGGGAACGTGAGATACCTGATGACCTAATGAGGATCATTCATTGGGATCATCGTGTTCATGCTACTTTGGCACTAGGAGGGCTTCTAAGGTTTTCCCAGTTGCCTCTTATGCGTTCATCGTTCTTTTTGCTAAACAAATTGATTGGGTTCTAGGATCTGAATCTTCGGGTGTTTATGATCCGTGGTGAGAGAGTAGATCTCACCTTAGCAGATGTATACTTTTTGACTGGGTTTCCCTGTTTGGGAATGATTGCGGACACTCAGCCTCGGAGGAGAGGGTATGTGGAGATAGAGGATATGCTACAGAGGTATTGTGTTCCGGGTGCTCGTGTGCATCAGAATGCATTGTTGGTCAGTGATCTGCAGGATCCATCGACTTGAGTGGTCGTAGCATGTGTGGTGCGAGTACTGGGATCATTGGTGCCCAACCATGTGTTAGGGGGGTAGATGCAGTTGATCAAGCGAGTACTATCGGGGACCTATTATGCATGGGGACAGATGTTCCTTGCCTGTGTTCAACACGAGCTGAGCAATGTGAGGCGACATGGAGGGGATTTCAGCTATGATTCTTTTCTGTGTTGTTTCTTCTTTGAGCGGGTGCCTTCGCTAAGGCCCTGCGTTCCTATTCGAGATGGAGGAGAGGCAGAGCCGCAGATGGTGTGGTGGGGGGCGATGATGCCCCGTCATGGTGGTGGAGATGTTGGACAGTACTTTATGGGAGAAAATTTCAGGTAGTGACTACAGATGCCGGTTTTGATTGATGATTATTTGTAACAGGGGATGGACTACCAGAGGGAGCCTGAGCTTCCATGGCCTCCTAGACAGGCCTGGGGGCCTAATGGTACGTTTTTATTTTTATTTTTTCTTAGCACATCATATTTAATTTTTTGCTTGTCAGTTTATGATAGCTATATATGTTAGATGATTTTGACCTATTTTTGTTGGTCATTGCAGATGTGGGACCGAAGCCACTAGAGGGACATCCGGTCCGGAGGAGTCGTATGGTGATTGTATCCCCACCTACCCCACCTGCTCGAGGGGTCGCACATTGACGAGAGGATGATGTGGATCTAGAGACCTTACGGGATGGATTTGATCACTTATTAAACATTATATCAGATGATGGTTGGCGGGAGTTAGACCCGTAGATCTTGGATTTGTGTTACAATGCTCCACAAGATTGGAGATCGATCATGAGACGAGTTGTTGTCTTGGCAGCAGAGAGGAGGGCTCGAGACTTGCTAGACATTCCTGTAGATGATGATGAGGATCTGGAGGAGGAGCTGAGAGAGGACGAGTCTGCCGCAGAGGCAAGTGATGCTGAGGGCACTGACTGAGGAGGGTATTCTGATTAGACTATCCATGATCTGGCCCCAAATGCTAGTGAGCATATGGGATTATTTTTTGTATATACGGCTGATGTATTTTTGTATATTCGGGTGCTGAAGGCACTCTTTGACATTTTATGACTATATGATATATATTTATGCACATGGATGCATTTTTTGATGATATAGTTGTGTATGCACGTGGATGCACATCTGTTGTTGTTTTTATGTTTTGTTGCACGTGGATGCAATTGTTATGTTTTTGTATGCCCGTGGAGGCACATTTTATGATTATGATATGCACGTGGATGCAATGTTATGATGGATTCTTTTTTATTTCTATGGTTTTTAGATGCCTATATGATGTTATGTGATGCATGGTTGATGTTCTACATGGTTTGGTTGACGTGCCAATCTAGAATGTTGTTAGCCATTTGGTCTGCCACACTGTTTTGATTTCTTAGGACATGAGTGAATGTAATGGATTCAAATTGTCTAATCATTTGTTTAATGAGCAGGAATTTTCTAAAGAGGCAAGGATCGCATACCTGGTAACAATTGTTGAGTTGGGAAACAAGAAGCTGGGAGTCGAGGAAGACATGAAGGTAACTTATACCTATCTAGAGGTCAGCGGTCAGGAGACCGGTCAAAGCATCGTATTCAACCTGGTTATTTGTAGCAGAACCTATACACACTTTGTCGAGGTGAATCAACTCATGTGAGGGGGAATAGAGTACCCAAGCTGCAGAGGCGAGATTTGGGGACCAGCAACTTGAACCGTCGGCAAAGCCACTATAGTAAAGTAGAACAGGGTCCATCTATGGTCATGCAGGAAAAAAAAATGTAAGGTTTTTGAAAGATGAAAGCGAAAAAAGAATCAATACTGTACAATATGGAATATGGTTTCCAAAAAGATGTTATGGGTAAAAGTGTTTGAGGTACAACCCATTACAAGGGTTGCACAGGGGGTTACCTTCTGAATCTGTCAGAATGTATGCCTCGTGACCAAGACAGGTGTGTATAATGTAAGGGCCTTGCCACATGGATTCAAACTTTCCTTTGCCCGTTTTTTCATGGGCTTGATCGTAAACAAGTACAAGGTCTCCTTCATGGAAGGCTCATGGGTGAACGTGCTTAGTAGCCAGCTTTGGAGCAGTTCTTTACGGCTTCAATGGTTTGAAGGGTTGCACGACAATCCTTGTTAGCTTTCTCCAACAAGATCAAGCATTGCTCAAGCGGTGAGGTGTCTGGGAGGAGTTTGATAGTGATATGTAATGTTGGGATCTAACACTCAATGGGGAGGACAGGTTCCACACCATGAAACAAATGGAAAGGGGTAAAATCGGTGGTGTTCTTAGTGGACGTATGGTAAGCCCATAGCGTAGGAAAAAGCATATGATGCCTTTTGGACTTATGTCAGTCGACAGTGTGCTGAAGGATTGTCTTCAACATTTTGTTAATGGCCTTGACTTGGTCGTTCCCTTGGGGGTAGTAGGGGGAGGTGTACTGATGTTCAAATTTGAGGAGGGTTGAAAACTCTCTCCAGATAGAGTCCTCAAAGTGAGAGCCATGATCGAAGACGAGGTTTTTAGGTAATCTAAAATGACTAATAACGTGGTTAAAGAAGAAGTAGGCTGCAGTGTCGGTTGTGCAATTGAAAGTAGGCATGACTTCAACCCATTTGGTGAAGTAGTCGACGACCACAACGATGTATTTATGGACACTAGCTGATGCAAGATTACATTCCATGAAGTCGATGGCCCATTTTCAAAAGGGACCAACGGTGACGACCGGATGAAGGGGGGCAGGGGGTGTCCTTGCCTTGGGGGAAAAGAGCTAGAAATTTTGGCAATGTTTGACCACTGTGATGCAATCAGTAAATAGTGCGGGCCAAAAATACCCTGCACAGATAACCTTTTGTGCAGTTTCCATTCCCGAAAAATGGCCGCTGTAGGCGCCACTATGACAATGATTGAGAACTTGTTCTGCTTCTTCTCATGAAAGGAAACATTGTAAGATGGTGTCGACAATACGTCGATATAGGACATTGCCTAGTAGGAGATAACAAGAAACATGGTGACGGATGCAACAGGGTCTGTCATGGCCGACATCGGGTCGAAAATTTTGTGTGCTGAGTTAAACCAAAATGTCGTCGTACCAAGGGTCATCTGACGAGATGATGAACAGATGGTCATCAGTTAGATTAGTGGTGACCAAGGGTGATGGTGATAGGGATGGTAGATCCGTCATGAGTTGAGCAAGTGCAAGGGATTTAGTACTCTTAGGGGTTGTGAAAGTCAGGTCATACTCTTGTAGGATAATGACCCATTTTGCGACACGGCCTTGAAGAAGGCGACGGTTCAAGAGGTAAACCATGGGATTGGAGTTTGCGAAAACAATAGTGTGTCTTATGAGGATGTAATGTCGCAACTTTTGGACTGAAAAGACGACTGCGACGGCCAGTTTCTCTTCATATGGGTAGCGTAGCGATGGGCCTGATAAGGTTTGGCTCACATTATAAATGACATGCTCTTGATGAGCAGAATCTTCTTGAATAAGAACCCCAGAAACGACAAAGTCAGATGCTAAAATGTAAAGGATGAAGTATTTTGAGAAATCCAGAGGGGAGATCAATGGGGCATGTGTAAGAGCTTTCTTGAGGTCTTCGAAATCTCCCATCACTTGGTTGCCCCACACAAAAGAGACGTGGGTGCGGAGCAAACGAAGGAAACCATGGACCATCGTGGCATAATCAGGGACGAAACAATGGAGGAAATTTGCCTTCCCCTGAAAGCTCTGTAACTGTTGAAGCATACATGGTGATGGAAGGTCTAGGATGGCTTGGACCTTTAATGGATCAACTACAATTCCTTTTTTGAAATGATGAAACCCAACAACCATCCCGTCGGAACGCAGAATACACACTTGAGTGGGTTCAAGTTGATTTGATATTTGTGACAACGCAAAAAGACTTATCGGAGGTCATTTAGATAATCAGACTATTTTTTGGATCGGGCCGTGAGGTCATCAAGGTAGACCAAGATGATGTTAACCAAGTCATGGAAACAATAGGCCATGGCCCTCTAAAAGGTGGTGCCATCATTTTTAAGACCGAATGGCATAACACGATAAGCAAAGGTGCCCCATGGGGTGGTGAAGGCAGTCTTGTACTGATATTCTTTGCGAATATGAATTTGGTTATACCCAGAGAAACCATCCATGAAAGATAGTATCTCATGCCCTGCACATGCATTGATAAGCTAGTCAATAAATGGTGTGGGGAATTTATCTTTGGGACAAGCTTGGTTTAGGTCGCGAAAGTTAGTACAGACACGTATAGTGCCTTTCTTCTTATTAATTGGTACCAGGTTAGAAACCCAGGTGGTGTAAGCGATGGGGTAAATGAACCCAGCTGTACGAAGCTTCTCAATCTCCACTTTGACGATGAGAAGCTTAGATGGGTGGATGGGTGGATGGGTCGTTTTTTTTGGTGAACGGGTGGTATGTCGGGCCAAGTGTCAATGTGGTGTTCTACTATAGCGGGGTCAAGACCAGGCATCTCAGTGTAGGACCAGGAAAATACATCGCGAAACTCTTGGAAGAGATTCTTATAAGCTTGAACCTCATCGTCAGTGCATTATGCGCCTAAAGAAATCAGTTCGGGTATTCCGGGCATGGTAGAGATGTCAAATTTAATGATTGGTGAAATATTGGCCATATTGCCTTCCTCAAAGGCATTAGGAGCTGGGATGGGATCTTTAAACCAGTCAACCTTGGTTGGAAGGAAATATTTTGATTCGACAGAGAATTGATTTGTTGTGGAGGAGGTAGACGCCTCAGGGATGAAATATGATCGATGGTGCATATCATCCCAGGGGTAGTCGAGTGCGGTAAGTGCTTCGAGTATTTCTTCATCATTGCGGAAGCACTGTGTTGTCAAATCGGTTGACTGAGGCGCACTGGTGGACGAAATCATATAAATGGTATTTATTTTTTTTGAGGAGGAAGATCTTGGGGGATATATTTCCTTAATAAGAGGAGGGGATGTTTCTAGGTCGGCGTTATTTAGTTCGTAGAGAGATGCTCTATAATCCGGGAGATCGGGGAAGTGATGTGAGTAATGGTCGTAAGTACTGCATATTGCACAAGGGTGATTAGTACGCAATTATTTATCATGAGGCTTAGTGGCAAGGTCAAGCTTAACAAATGGGATGTTAGCATCATCATCCAACATTTGCATTTGTTCCTGAAGTAGTTGTGGACATTGATGGGTAGCATGGCCTAAATCATCACACAAAGAGCATTTGGGGGGAGCAAGAAATGTTGGGGGGGTCTTTGCAAGCTTTGGAGTAGGTGGGGCGGTGTGGGTTGCAGGTGAAGCAGTGTAGGTTTGTGGACCTATTCCCCCAGTGTAATGGGGCGAAGGAGGTGCATTACTAGATGTTGATGCAGTTCTCACCCCTGGAGGTGGTCGGTTTGTCATAGTTATAGGTTGGACAGCTTGTAAAATGATAGTTGGTGTTGGTGGAGGTATTGGGGTGGGCAGGTACCACATGGGTAGTCCTAAATTTAACCCTGGAAGATTGAGTGTAGCCATTATTGGGGTGTTGACTACTCCTAAAGGGGGAAATATGAATGGGATAGTGTGAATTGGTGTGGCTCCGACATGACTGGGCACTGAGGGTGGTCATGGCAGTAAAGGGGGTTGTTGGTTAGGTTCCTGTGTACTGTGTGAGAGGGTGCACAAATATGATATCCCGGCTGCTTGCAAAGGGGGTGGAATGGATTGGAATGTGGAAGTCATGGGTGTATCCAAGTATATTCCATATCTGACTGTGGAGACGAATGATGTCAGTGTGCTCTGAACAGGTTGTTCAATCATAGGGAGAACATTTTCAGGTGCAGTAGGGGCATTAGGATCGTAGTACATTAGTTGATTGATCTTGACCACACATCCCTCATGGGGGAACATCATAGTGCAGAAGAAGGATGAAGCGAAATCCTTCATGGTATACATGTAACTTCGTCCAAGTAAGAGGTTGTAATCAAGCTGGGCATTAATGACCTCTATATTGATAAGGATTGTCTTTCCACCTAGATGAATGGGAACATTGGTCAAGAGACTTTATGGTTGAGCTGAACGACCATCGTAAGCTCGTAATACAGTTGTGGATGGATGTAGTGTAGGAGATCCGAGCTTCTTCCAGACAAATGTTGACACCACGCAGGTGTAGGAACCTTCATCGATGATGCATCGATGAATGGGAAGGTTTCAAATGGCTACAAAAACATGAAATGCTAATGGGAAAGGAAAACGTGGTTCGGATTGGTCCAAATCAAAAGCCATTATTCGTGAGTCAGAAGGATCTATCACAACAATGGCGGATAAAAATATTTTTCTCAGTGCAGGACAGTTGTTTAAAAATTCCAGGGAAGACATAGCAGTGGGGGACTGGGCTAATTCATCTACAATATTATAATTTGAGGTGGCACGAGCATTAGCATTATTGTTGATCTATCATAGTTGGAAGCGAGGGGCTTTAGGTCCCCCGTCCAATGGTGTAGTAGGTATGCATAATGGTTGATCAGTTGGAAGGGTGTTGGTGGATGGATCAGTGGGTAGGGGTTGATCCATATTAGTTTCAGCATGTTTGGAGGTGGACATCAGCCAATGACATCATTAATAGATGGTGAGTACCTGAATCCATTTGTTGGTAATCAGTTGCAACATAAGTGATTTGCTGCTGTGGTGCCGCGGATCCTTGTAGGGGATCCATCGAACAAGTGTTCACCACTCCTTGTGTGGGTAAAGGGTTCTGCAACACCATGGGTTGAGGTTGAGGAGGTGGCGCTGGCTGTGATGCGTGCCCTTGGTGTTGGGCGTCATCAGTCCAAACTTGGTGCGCTCGCTCCAAATGGGGGCATGAGTGTGTGTAATGGCCATATACCCCACATATGGAACACGGATGGTTTGTTCTTAAATTAGGTTTTTTACCCTGTTTCGGTGGACGATCAGCGTTTTGGTTAGAGGGAGAAGCGTTGTTGTGTTTGGAGGATTAGGTTGCTGATCACCTTAGTTTTGAGGTTGGTTGTTCCTGTGGTTGTGTCCTCTTCCATGGTTCTATTGACCTTGTTGGTTGCATTGGGCATTCCGATTTTGCGACTGGTTTTTCTGTGCGTATACTTTCCCTTGGGAAGTAGGGGGATTTTGAGGTTGTGCAGGTGCTAGAGAAGGTTGCGGTGAATAATAAGTGGGAGGGGCTGGAGGTGGTCTAGGTGCTAATTGTGGTTGTTGGTAAGTCTGAGCGACTGGAGGTTGTGGTCCTGCAGGCATTGTTTGTGGAGGGTAATAATCCAATGGGGCTTGTGAGTGACTAGGAGTATGAGTGGCTTGTTGGTGATAATACGTAGGAGGTGCATAAGTTGAAGGTGCATGCCTGTAACACTGTGGTGGACATGAGGGTCCATGAGTGTGGTTGGTGTGTGCCATGGGAGCATACAAAGTTGTAGCTCCAGAGTGAGATGTGGCCAGCGAAAGGTCGGGGCCGGTATTGTTGCTCATAATGGAAAATGGTTGGTTGTGTGACACAAAATGACCAATGATGTCGCTGACGGCATGCGATGCCCCTGACGTGTCATTCTGGGAGGAATCACCATGAGGGGCATCAAGAAAGATAGTGTAGAGGTAGCTAGACTAGGCACAAATTAGATCAAACTGCTGGACTTTGAGAATGGCTTCTTCTTCCAAATGGGGTAGTTCAGATGCCACATATTTAGCAATGGATGGAAGGAGATATTTCAAAAACCAATCTAGGAATATTCAGTCATATAACTTAATCTTGCATAGACTTCGGAGTTTACGCCACTCATGAATGTGATCAGTGATGTGGGTAGCCCTATTTTGTCTATGTCTACAAGACAATAGGATTTCTCCTCCTGCATCATAACAGACGGGTAACTGGAAGAATTGTAGAAAGGTCGAGGCAAGGGACATGAATGTAGGGTGGGTCTCGTGAGGCTGCTCGATATACCACTTAGCTATAGAGCTAGTGAAGGTCCGTTGCAACAAGCGTAGGTGGATGGAGTCATCTACGATGGAGTTGGAGGAACACCATAGATGGAAAGACATGATGTGATCTTGGGGATCCTCACCTACATTTCCCTCAAACATAGGGATTTCTAATGGGAGTTTGATAGGCATGTGGGGCCAAGTGGGATGATGACAGATAGGATCATTCGTCAATCTTTCCAGGTCGACGATGTTAAGACTAGCCATGAAAAGAAAACTGGCAGAAGAGTGCGACATGGTCGCTAGTGCGTATGTGCTGGTGGTAGCATTGTTAAGGAGGCCACTGCCCCCAAAGGGAATATGTGTCGTGACAAGGATGTGACCCCCAAACAGAGGTGTGGGGTTGGTGTAGAAGGTCCTGTGCCTCCAAGTGTAACATGGGGCACAGATGAGGTGGGATTGAGTCCAGTAACTGTTGGAATTGGAATAGTGACGGGGATGGTAGGTGTGGGTCCCATTGAGGGCATACCCAAGGTATTTGTTGTAGTGGTGGCTAATGTGGTAGTTGGGATGATGGTGGATGCTCCACCAGCAGTCCCTACAAATAAGGGGTTGGAATTCATGCCATCCATGGGGCTAGTCAGTGTTGTATATGTAGGGTTTTCTGATTCTGCCTCAGAGTTAGATGTGAAATGAGGGGCATCAAAATTAGGTGATAAGGTTCTACGCTGGTGATGAGTGGATTCAAGTGAACCGTGCTACAGGGGTTCACCCCGAAAGCACCGAGAATGTCTCGGGGACTCAATGGTGACAGAGGGATAGTAAAACTAGTAGGTAGTGGCGAGTGTAAAGCTAAAAAACTCTAATGCAACCTGGTGTGCAGGAGGGGAGTGCAAAAAATATGGCACTCAGGCCAACAACACACTCAAAACACTCACTGTAACAATTGTACTATGGTAAGCGGAGTGACCAGAAAAAGGTTGTCAGAATACCAACAAGCAAACGGCTCCTAAAATAAAAAAAATGATGTACTTGCTAGACCAGGGGGAGGTAAGAGAGCAGGAAAACACCTAACTAAAAGGTATGTTGTCTCAAACCATACGTATCCTCTGCAAGGTGATGAAATCCAAGTTAGACAATACGAAAAGTAGAACCAAGTGGATAAATGTCCCCCTACCAGGAGGGACAATCGGTAAAGGAATCCTAGAAGAGTGGCTAGTAAGATACTCCATTCATGACACGTCCAGAAAGGTAAATCCGTAGCTCTTGTTCTATCATCATTGTACTCCCACAAGGGTGGTACAATGAGAACAATGAGTATGTATCCTTCGGTTACTGAATGGATTGCGGTATTCCACTCAGGCCTCCGGAACCAGTCTTACTACTTCGTCCCTCCTAAGGGAGAGACCTTTCTGACAAATTGGTGTATAACCGTGTCAAAAAATACTATGGGGTTTTGGTACCCTAATGGACAACAACTATGTTTCAAGTGAAAAATGACCAAGGGATGTTATTTGGATACCTATCCCCCCTGTCCTACCTATCTACAAAGTTATTTTATGTTCCCCAAGTGGGGTTAGAAGGTTGGTTGAGTTAAGTCAATTTTAAGGCTCACTTGTCTTAAGGTGACAAATTGTGTGCAAGTGAAATGATGTATCTAACGAAATTCCATGCTTGGGCAACAATCTATCAAATGCAAATTCTGAATTTAATTGCCAATGCTCAAATTTAACTGTAAATGCTAAAAAAAAAAAATTTCAATAAAAATACTGAAAAACCTATGAAGCGATACAGTAAAGAAAATGATAGAAAAATAAAAGGGATAGCTGGGGCTGCAAGGAAAATAGGTGGCTGTCAAAGGTGCAAAAAAATCTGGGCCAAAAAATGGGCAATAAAACTCAAAACAACATATCGCAGGTTTTGGGCCAAAACTAGGGATCTGGGTCGCGGGTATTAGGCGAAATCTTGCGCTCTGGATCACAACTTAGAGGATGACAGAGGCAATTTGGGTCACGGCTGTGAGGCTACAAGGTGCAATCTAGATGGCAGCTGTGAGGCTAAATGGCGCAGTCGGGACTCAGATGCCGAATGGTAGATCGCAGGTTTGGGGTAAATAGGTGCGATTGGGGTCGCGGTTACGAGATATATAGTCGTGATCGAGTTATGCAGATTTGGTTTGCAGATCGCGGGTTTGAAAAAAACAGACGCAATTTGGGTCGCAGGTTTTGGCTAGGTAGTTGTGATCTGGATTGTGTCTCTAGGGGAAAAATCTGGGATCGACGATGCGAAAAAGACCGCCGAAAACGAAAGCTGAAACTAAAAAATGGGGTTTACAGGCCTTGCAGAAAAAACAATGGGATTGGGCTACAAGGTGCAAGCTTAAGGGTTGATCAGATCTACAATATTGAAGTAAAATAACAACAAAAACAAGAACAAATCTAAATCTAACCAGACATTCAAAGAAGAGCGGAGTAGCCAAAAACGGTTGCTTGGGTTTTCACCCAAGCTTGTGCAAATGGGCACCTACTAACTTCGTAGTAGCAGTTTCAATAAAACAGTAAAAAAGCTAATGTAAACAGTAAAAGCTAATCTAACATGTGCATAATAAACTTGCAGTAAAGAGTAAAAAATTCAGATCTTTCATGTAAAACAAATTTTATTCATAAAAAACAAATTTACATATGAAAGGTTACCTCAATGGTGAGGTTGGTTGAGCTTGAGCAGCTATAGGGATGAGTTGCTTCCATTGTTCCAATGGTTCCTTCTCTTCTCCAAATGCAATGGTGGATTGGCCAAAAGGGCTCACTCAAATGGTGAAACTCAGCTCAAATGGTGGGCTTAAGTTCTCAGGAATGAAATGGGCAGCATAAGGATAGGAAAGAATGTGGATGAATAATGGGGAGCCTCTATCACCTTTTTATAGCTTTTGGGTGATGGAGAATACAACCATGGTTTAAGGTAACCAATGGTATTGGTAAAAATGGTTTAGGGTTTCTTTTCCTTTTTTTCCCTCTTTTTTCCTTTTTTGAATTTTATAATTGATATTTGGGAATTTTGGACCCCTTTGTAGGGTTTTTGGTATTTTTTGAGGAAATTTAACTATTTTGAGGAGAAAAAGATGGATTTTGGCCTTTTTGGTGACCATTTGAGGTTTTAGAGGCTAAATGGTAGGAAAAGTGGACAAATGGGTCATGTGACTAGGGAGATGACCTAGTGAGCATTTTTTGGGTGTCAACACTATCTTTATTGGAACATTTAGTTGGACATTGATTGTTTGGATGGAACTTATCATCTAAATTTTAAGTAAGATGTTGATTTCATCACCACTCTATTCATAAATGTGATTCTTTTGAATGTATGAAGAATGTCATTTATATTCATATTGATTGTTGTTGGTCATATTAATCATAAACAATTTTAAGTTATACTCTAGAACCATAAAATAATTTATGCATTTTTTGTCATCATCGTTGTCATCATCGTCGTCATCATCCTCCTCTTCATCAATATTGTCTTCATCAACCCCACAAGCCAAAATTGATGGAATAAATATCTTTCATTTTAAACAACAAGAAGTACATTAAAAAAAAAATCATAGCCATCAAAAGATATTATTTTTTAATTTTTTGTTAATAAATGGTCATTGTCGCCTCTTACAAAAGGTAAGGGGCCCGCTAGGTCATCCCGGGCTCCAAGCTGGTGACTCCTTGTGAATTCCAAGCACCTAGAGCCCCCACCATACCTTCATACTACGTGTCGAATACAACTAGAGAGGCTGGCCCATATAAAATCTTAAAAGTTAGACTCTGCTACCAATGTGGGATAAATACCAAAAAACAAATCAATTGATACCATCGGATCCTTTGATCGAACAATTGTTGAGTCTTTTCCATTTCTCCTGCATGATCACGAGAAAGATCACAAATCTGCACTATTTTTTTGAAATGCCTGCAACTACCTAAGATAAATCTATAAATTCCATCTCGTCTAGGGATTTTCAGGCCCATCTGATCAAGGGATTTTGGGTGTATGTATTAAGTTTCAGTTCGACCTTGTCTAGGGATTTTCAGGGCATGCCGAAATATGAAAATTCATGGTTTTGATTCAAAAAACTCTGTCCTCTATGCTTAAAATATATTGCTTTGTCCTCTATGCTTAAAATATCTCCTCTATGCTTAAACTCTGTCCTCTATGACTAGGAGAACACCGATATTGAATACAATGTGTATTGAGATAGTTGGATTTGAACATGTAAAGGAGTTGTTGCATAGGATAAGGACTCACATAGACTATGGAAAGGCACAAAAATCTAGTGCCACAAGATGGGTATGAAATTATATTATTTTTTCCAAGATTGTTAATTGTTTAGAGGAAGATAGTTGTGTATACCTGAAACTTCATTATGTGAAGTTTGATAAGACCAAGTATTGTTGCAAGTAGAATTTGCATCCAAAAGTTCATATAGTAGATTGATAATATTTTCCATATGTGGCTCTTACAATCCAATCCAATGCTAATATTTTCCTCCAAAATGTATATTAATGAAACATAGGTCTCCTTTGTCTTCATAAAGAGTACATATTTCCCAAGCAACGTTTTCTCTCAGGAAGCATGAATTTTACAAATAATCAAACATAGATATTTTTTCCTCATTTTCATCTCCATAAGAACCTTCTTAAAGCCATTTCAATTTTTTAATTATTATGATAAAGGTAAAAGGAAAAAATGGTTAGTTGATAGTTCCTATCCAAGATGCTAAGTTTAATTTCTAGAGATATATCTTCACAAGATTACTTTTGTAACTTACTTTCAATCTTACTTAATAATATTTGTTGAACTAATGAGACAATGACACCCACAAGGATACTTCGGTATCTAATAGCTTTCCCTTGTTGGGTGATTTTTCATTCTGTCATCTCCCTTTTATTAATCAACATCTTCATCATCGTCATCATCATCATCGCCATCATCGCCATCATCATCATCTTCATCATGATCATCATCTTCATCACCACCACCACCATCATCATCATCATCTTCATCATCAACATCATCATCATCATCTACATCTTCATGATCATCATGATCATCATGATCATCATCATCCTCATCAACCTCACCCTCATCCTCATCCTCCTCCTCCTCCTCATCATCATCCTCATCATCATCCTCCTCATCATCTTCATCATCATCATCATTTCTGTCATCATCATCATCATCATCATCATCTTCATCATCATCATCCTCATCATTATCATCCTCATCATCATCATCCTCATCATCGTCGTCCTCATACTCATCCTCTTCATAATCATCATTATCATTTTCGTCGTCATCACCACCACCACCATCATCATCATCATCTTCATCATCTTCATCTTCATCATCATCATCATCATCGTCATCGTCGTTGTCGTCGTCGTCATCGTCGTCAGCATCTCCCTCTTCCTAATCAACATCTTCATCATCGTCATCATCATCATCTTCATCATCACCATCCTCATCATATTCATCACCGCCATCATCATCATTTTCATCATGATCATCATCTTCATCACCACCACCACCACCACCATCATCATCATCATCATCATCCTCACCCTCATTTTCATCCTCATCCTCATCATCCTCATCCTCATCATCCTCATCATCTTCATCATCATCATCATTTTCGTCATCATCATCATCATTCTAGTCATTGTCATCATCACCATTATCCTCATCATCATCCTTATCATCATCGTCCTCATCATCATCCTCATCATCATCATCATCATCATCATCGTTGTCATAATCATCACCACCACCACCATCATCATCATCATCATCATCATCATCATCACCATCGTCATCTCCCTCTTCCTAATCAACATCTTCATCATCATAATCATCATCATCATCATCATCATCATCATCATCATCATCATCATCTTCATCTTCATCATGGCTCGTTCCATCTCGCATCCCAAAGGCCTTCAGGGACACCTGTTGGATACCTACTGGGGGCATAGAATTCCAACCATGCAACAAAACTGAGTTCCGGGAAGTCCTGCAAGTCTGTCTAGGAAGGTTCAATTTGGGAATGCTAGCCATAAGTCCCTGGTCGAATATTTTGCAAAGTTGACCCCCATGTGCAAAAATTGCCCACTCCCTTAGTGAGAAAAACCCTAGTTTCCAAAATGGACCTAAAAGATGTCACTTGGCCCATGGGACCAAAGGAGAGGGGCACCCCTAGAACTATCACGATGTCCCGAATCCAACGAAGTCAACAGTTTTTCGATCTGAGCCACAATCGTCATTCTATGGCTCATTCCAACTGTCATCCCAAAGGCCTTCAAGGACACCAGTTGGATACCTACCGGGGCCATAGAATTCCAACCATGCAACAAAACCGAGTTTCGGTAAGTCCTACAAGTGTGTTTAGGAATTTTCTAGCTGGGAATGCTAGTCATAAGTCCCCGGTCGATGATTTTGCAAATTTGACCCCCATGTGCAAAAATTGCACATTCCCTTACTGAGCAAAACCCTAGTTTCCAAAATGGACCTACAAGTGATGACGTAGCATGTAAGATGATGTGACATGTGTGATGAAGTTGGAAAGACACATGATGGTGTTCTGATGCAATCATTAAGTTAGTGTTGCAATCTGACATCATTCTTCAAAATCTTGGCAAGTTTGTGAAATTTTGGAAATTGACTATGGAAAAAGTAGTCAAAACTGCTCTAAGAGAATGCCCACCATAATTCATGGTTTGAGAAAAATGCATGCACCATCATATTAGGCTATAGCTTGTTGAAGTGGCTATCTCGTACTGGTCTCATTTCTCCATAAGCATGTCTGAGGATAAAGTTATAAGTCTTCCAAAATAGGGTTTCAGGATAAACTTTGGAGAAGTTCTTGAAAATGGCTAAGTGTTGGAAAACTAGCCCAAGTGGGCTTGGGAAAATGCCCTCCATAATTCATGGTTTGAGAAAAATTCACGCGCCATCGTATCAAGATATATCTTGTTGAAGTGGATATCTAACCATGGTATCATTTTCCCATAAGCATGTCTGAGGAGGAAGTTATAAGTCCACCAAAACAGGGTTTCAGGCTCTTTTGCACCAGAGGGAGTAAGACTGCCTAAGTGTCCTCAGTAACATGCCCGCCATAATTCATGGGTTAAGGAAAATTCCCTCCCCTTCCTATCAGGATGTATCTTTTTTAATAGGCTATCTAACCATGGTCTGATTTCTTCAAAAGGGCGCTTTATGACAAAGTTATAGGCCTACCAAAATAGGGGTTCATAATAAACTTTGGAGAAATTCTGAAAAATGGCTAAGTGTTGGAAAATTGGTCCAAGTTTCCTTAGGGAAATGCACACCGTACATCATAGGTAATGATAAAAAATATCTGGAAGCACTAGGATGAAGCTTTTTGATCTGTCTACCTGAACATGGTCTCAGTTTGTCTTGAGAGTGCCTGAGGAGGAAGTTATAAGTCTTCCAAAACAAGGTTTCATGCTTTTTTTACTAGAGGGAGTAAGACTGCCTAAGTGGCTTCAGTAAAATGCTTGCCATAATTCATGGGTTAAGGAAAATTCTCGCCCCTTCTTGTCAGGTTGTATCTTGTTGAATAGGCTATCTAACCATGGTCTCATTTATTCAAAATAGTGCTTTATGACAAAGTTATAGGTCTCCCAAAACAGGGGTTCAGAATAAACTTTGGAGAAATTCTGAAAAATGGCTGTGATGGAAAATTGGTCCAAGTTGGCTTGGGGAAATGCCCACTGTACATCATAGGAGAATGATAAAAAATATATGGAAGCAGTAGACTGAAGCTTGCTGATTTGTCTACCTAAACATGGTCTCAGTTTGTCTTGAGAGTGTCTGAGGAGGAAGTTATAAGTTTGCCAAAACAGGGTTTTAGGCTGTTTTGCACCAAAGGGAGTAAAACTGCCCGAGTGGCCTCAGTAAAATGCTTTCCATAATTCATGGGTTAAATCAAATTCCCGCCCCATATGGTCAGGCTGTAGCTTATTGATTTGTCTACCTGACCATGGTCTCATTTTGTCTGAAGAGTGTCTGAGGAGGAAGTTATAGGTCTGCCAAAACAAGGTTTTAGGCAGCTTTGCACCAAGTTCAATAAAATGCCCACTTAGGGAAAATGAAGATGAGTCTGAGAGTGAAATCAGCTTAGATGTGCTCAGTGAGGTGTACTACATCATCTAGTGGCAATGGTCCAGGATTTTGGTGAAATAAAAAATCCACCTTAGAAATTGCACAAATTGTCTATGTATAAAATTACAGGTAAAACTGCCTAAGTGACCTTTGTAAAATACCTGCCATGTTGCTAGTCTAGTATTGAATGTGCACTACTTCCAATATGTGTCCAAGTGTCTACTACAATTACATATAAATTATAATCAAGGCATTGCCACAAAACCATGTGAGTATCTCTCTTTAATAATTTGAGCCTTATAAAGTTGAGATAACATTTTTTGAATTATTTTCATAGAGTATGTCATTAAGGAATGACCAATATCCCATCAGTATTATTCATGATGACAAATTTATTATGATATTGAGTAGTCCACTTAGCACTCATTGAATCGAGTGAGTTGCAAAAGCTTTATCTCAACAATAAATTTACAAATAACTTCTCTAAATCATCATAATATTTATCAAACTTTCATACTCCAAAGTTTTGCATGTGGCCAACATTTTCATTTTGAAAATTCCATTCTCACTACTTTCAAATCATTCCCTCTTTGATGTTTAGTCTTCCTCCTCAACATGTGTTTCTCAAAAATCATCTTAACCTAGAGAAACATGACCTCTACATTTTTTTACTAAGCAACTTACCTCAATCTATATAAAATTTATCTTCTTCCTTGGAGCTATGCCCTTTCAATGCATCTTCTCTACATAGAGATTCTAATAAATTGCTCATATTGAATATTGATTGTTCTAATGAACTCAATTGTTTTAAACATACATCTCATATAACATTATTGCAATCGAATATCCATGTAAACAAAAATGAGTACAAGTCTATAATATAGGTAGTGAATATATAATCCCCTATCCATATACATGAAGAGTGTCAACACATCAGTATTAAACCCAATTGTTGGTGTTCATAGGGTGTTTTGGCATATCTAGATGCTAACATTTTGTTACAAACATTAGGTTACAATGATTTTGTTACAGTCTGACTCCATCGTTGGATAGCCAGTTCACCAAGGAGCAAGACCATTCCAACTGATGAATTTTCTCAGTACAAGGACACTTCCCTGCGAGCATTTCCAAATGGCCCCTTAGTCTTGTGAATTCAACACTTAGCCAAATTTCTGAATATGCAAAACAATATTTTTCCTACTTTGGCGGATTGATTTCTTGCACATGTGACCATCATAAGGAAAACTGAAAGCATGGGTGGATAACCACTTCAACAAGGAACATATTTATGTCACCCTATGAATTTTATTAGCACAAGGACACCTCCTTGCGGGCATTTCCAAATTTCCTTTTAATACTGCTAATTCAACACTTAGACAAAAATTGTCAAACCCGAGGGTAACATGAGATTTTTATTTTCATCAATTTTGAAGTGTGAGACACCCAATGTATGGAGGCCAACAAGGTGACTTCATCTAATCCAATTTCACCTCTTGAATCCTCTTTCTCTCTCATAGGCAGGCATTTAGTAGTGCAAATCAAGCTGAGAGGCACTTTTGGCAAATTGATATCTTCCTCCTTAGAGATTC